>VDFB02259013.1:0-46656 GCA_007258455.2 Sequoia sempervirens
ATGAGTTTTAGCACCTTAAATAGTATCTCTTAAATCTACTAGTGTTGGTTCCACCTACTCAAGGACAACCTTTGCTACTCTACATCTCAATGACACAAATTTCCTTTGGAATCCTTCTAGCTCAACATGGTTCTCAAATAATAAAAAAGATATGTTTACTAAATAAGTCAAACTTTGGTAGTATACAAACTTAGTTAAACCCAAATTGAGAAGGCATGCCTAGATGTTATTTTTACTTCTTGAAAAATATGAAACTATATGCTCAACAACAAAATCAAAATTATTTCCAAAATTGATCCTTTAAAATATCTTCTACAAAAAATCATTTCTAATAGGTAGAACAACAAATGGGTCATGTTGGTTAGTGAGTTCAACGTTGATTATGTAAATAATAAAGCTATAAAGGGACAAGTTTTCATAGATCATCTTGTAGAAGCATTGCTATAAATAATAAACCTTTGAACATAGAATTAGTAGATGAATGGACACTCTCTCTCTCTTCATGAGTCACCTGGATAGAAACTTTATTTTGGTGGGTCTTTTACTACTCATGGCTTAGGGAGCAATAATTTTATTCCTTATTCCATAGGGTGACCTTATCCAGAGTATTTTGAATTAGTTTTTCTTGCACCAAAAATGTCACTTAAGGGTAAGTGCACCAAGATGGTTCCCAAAAAGGGGGCTTAAGTGGCCACTTTTTTTTCTGAAATCAGGAAATACTGACCTTGGACATGAAATTGAGGATAGTTACACTCAAAATTTTGAGATGGAACAAAAAAAAGGATTCAAGTGCTCCGAGTATACTTTCTAAACTACTAATTTATTTTGAAAATGGTTGAGATTAAGGTGTTCAAAAGAGGGACGTACATAAATTGGTGTTGTTTTTTTCATAAAAACATAACATAGCAACTCTTGTACGACCCTAGCATGGTGAAATTTTTTGTAGTATTTTTAAAATCGCTACGGTCAAAAGCTAGCTAATAGTAGCTAGTTGATGCACAATTTTTCTGATAATTTTTTAATGAATATTTTATTTTTTACTAATTTTTTAATTGGGCACTTCCTGAAAAACAGAATTTTGGTCGTGCTCCCCCTACAAATTTTGGAAAATAATTGATTTTATTTTTATTTTATTTTTTAAATTTGTAGAATGGAGTCTAGTTTCTAAAAATGTAATTTATTTGAAATTTTGATAAACAATTAATTTATAACAAAAAAAAAACCAAACACTACTTTTTGGTGAGAAAGAGACATACAAAAAAAAGAAATTATGGATGAAAGTCCACATTGTCGTGAAAGTGAAAACTACATCGCTGATAGATAAGAGAGAACCTAACATTACCCATGTGTTTGCTTTTGTCGATATTGAACCAGATGCAATCCTAATGGTGAGCAAGAACCCGATTATGTGAAAAAATTGTAGAATTTGCAAAACACGTCTCGACCCTTTACTGGAATGCCTCCAAGTCTCTTTATTGGTATTCCAAGGAAAATTCTTTCACTTTTTTCTTTGTTTATAACGTGAAATAACGCGAGCGCGTTATTACGTGCTTGCGCTATGAGTTTTTTTTTTTTTTTTCAAAAGTGGCCACAAAATTGCTACCCAACTTCATGCACCCACCCTTAATCTGAATCACATGTTTTAGGCCTCAAATTAGTGTAAGTACACCAAGATGGTGCATAGAAAGGGGGTCAAAAGTGTTGAAAATTGAGGTGTTTATGTAGCTTAATACTTTGTAAAACTTTATGATTGCTTATCTAAATATGTATTCTTTGTTACAGATTCTTTGTGGGTGATTAATCTAATTAATTCATTTTATCATTTGTAGAATGAAGACAGAAGGTTGTAGAAGAATTGGATAGAAGAATAGAAGATACACATGTACCGTGGAGAAACCCTTTCGGGAATAAACTCCACCAAGAATAAATGTATTATTTAATCTCAGAATAAGATTACAATAATTCCAATCCTTGCTTGAGATGCTTCTTTTGCCTTCAACAAATCTTCTTCACAACCTACAATAAAACTGATAATAACTTTCTTCAACTTGCTTAAGATAAATAGGCAATGATCAACTTTGTAAACTCCAAAGAGTTACAATTACAAAGCTCAATCCTTCTCTCACAAAAGGTACGCCTATCTCTTGCAAGTAGAGTTCTATTGTGAAGAACAATGTCAAAGCATGTGCTTCATCCATTTGGGTGTCCCAAACTGAAGTCATAACTGAACCTTGATTCCGTAGATATCTTCAAAGCTTATCCTCAAAGTTGGCGCCCAAGAATGGGCCCACTTAACTCAGCCTTCTAAAATATCTTAGCATGCAAAAGTGTTAACTACAAGAAGCCAACTTGGGCGCCCAAGGTGGGTCCAAGTCATTCTTTGTTAACTGAAACATATCTCTCCACCATTCATGCAAGAATGATCATCCCATGTTAACTGAAAGTAGTCACCTATTATCTGTCATGCAACTCAAGTCATTAGTCATGCATTCCAAGTTAACTGAAGTCAACTAGCATTCAACTAAAATTAACTAAAGATAATTGAACCATAACCGAACCGAACTAAATTGAACTGGAGCACTCAACTAAACTAATCTAAACCTAAAATGAACTCTGAATCCCGTCTCATCTATGAAAACATTCACACGAACTTCTAGGATCTCTTACATGTACTACAAAAAGTGTTCATCTCTTTCTCCTTGTCAATTAATTAAACTCAAGGTGAGTTCCACCTTCCATGTGGGTGCCCCATGTGCCCCTGGCTATTTAGGAACTCATATTGATGCCCTACATTCCCCTTAACATTTAGGAATTAATTACAAATGTCAATTAACATAATTATTTCATTCAATATTAATCTCTTTCTAATCCTAGTGTTGGGGAACACTCCTTCAAGGACTTAGGAGATACATGAAATAAATAAATTTTAGGATTGCAATTAAATGGCATCCCTATCCAAATTTCATTCTCCCCTAATTCTGACATTATACATTGTAAATTATTCCTAAAAAGGGAATAATAATTATAAATCAAGTAATGTGACTCAAGGCCAATGGCCTTCCTCGCACTAAGAGAGAACTTATCCGTAGGAACTAGCTCTAAGATAACTGTAGCATTAATCAATTGTCAACTTTCTCAATCAATACCTTTCCACTCTCAACCATTTCTCGCACAAAGTGATACTGAACATCAACATGCTTAGTATGAGCATGATACATAGGATTTTTGGCTAAACAAATAACACTCTAACTATTACATTCAAGTTTAATTTGCTTGCAATTAAAACTAATACCATTCCCAAGTCTCTGTAACCAAACTACCTCTTTAGAGGCACGTGTAGTAGCCATGTACTTTGTGGTGTGATGTCCTGGGCTACCTCTTACTCATCCAACTAACCGCAGCTCCAAACAAAGTGTACACATAACCACTTGTCAATCTCCGACTGTCCAGATCTACTACCCAATTTGAATCAACAAACCCCTATATGTCCAATGATCTATATATATTATAAAATTCTATTAGGAACCATGATAAACCAAAATGAATCAAAAGTACTCCTATAAATATCTAAACACCCTCTTAACATATGTCCAATGTTCTTTACTAGGTTTATACATAAACCTACTTAGAACTCCCACTGCTTGGGCTATATCTGGTCTCGTATAAACCATTGCATACATCAAACTACCAATTACACTAGTATATGGAATTTCAGACATTTCATAGCTAAAATCAAATTCAAGACTCATGTCTAAACTTAACTTCGTGCTAACTCTGTAGTGAATAATTATTTATTGTCCCACATGTTAAACCATTTTAAAATAGTATCAAATATAATTGCTCCTGGACTTCTATGCAAAGTTTATGTTACTTCTATCTTCTACTGATCTCCATACCAAGGATATATATTTTTTCTAACCCTAGATCTTCTTCAGTCCCCAAAATGTGCTCGAGTTGTGCTTTCAATTCTTTGACTGGCCACTCCTTAAGCATACTACACACAAAACAACATGTCACTTCAAATATACAAGATAATAAATAAAAAGTTGATCATCAATAAATTTTATGGTAAGCAATGATCTCTCCCCTCACTCCTAACATAACCAATTTTCAATGCAAAAGCATCAAACTCTTTAGGCACCACACTGGGTGACTCCAAGCTTCAATCCATATAAAGATCTCTTTAACCCCAAGAACCAATTCTCCTTTTTTCCTTTTACAAATAAAATCATCAGTTGTTTATAAATCTCCTCTATCAAGATTCCCATGCAAAAAAGCAATTTTCACATCCATTTGCTCTATCTCAAAATCATAAGCAGCAACAATAGATAAAAACAATCTAATAGAAGTTAATTTAGCAATGGGAGAGAAGATTTCATTAAAGCCAACTCCCTCTCTCTGGGAGTAGCCCTTGGCTACTAATCTAGCCTTGTACCTTTTGAGATTACCATCTACTCCAATTTTCTTTTTAAAGATCCATTTACAACCAATGGCCTTTCTTCCTTTGGGAAAACTCTCCAGATCCCATGTGTCACAAGTTTCTAAGGATTCCATTTCCTCATGCATAGCTTGTGACCAAAGCTTGTGTTCACCTGAAGACAAAGCTTCCCTATAAGAACTGGGTTCATCATTAGTACTCATTAAAGCAAACATACAACAAAAATTAGGTGGGCTATACCTATCAATGAGATTTTGTTGTCTTGTGGATCTTCTCAAAGTGGTTTCTACTTGTTCCTCAATATGCTCATCTTGAGCATCTATCTCAGAAGAACTCTGTGAACTCTCCTCATCCAATCCATCCAATTGTTCTTCAACATGTGAATCTTCTTGCTTCTCATTATTTATCTCAAAATGCACTGTTTGAGAAGTATCCTTCTCCTTTGGTTGTTCTTATCTTGAATAAGCTCTAAATTCCCTGAAAATCACATCTCTAGACAAAGTAATTTTTTGAGTTAGAGGATTCCAAAGCTTGCAACCTTTTACATTTTCACCATAACCTATGAATATGCATTTTTGTGCTTTAGGATCTAATTTAGATCGCTTTTCTTGAGGCACATGAACAAAATCCTCACAACCAAAGATCCTTAAATGTGCAACACTAGGCTTCCTACCTAACCACATTTCATAAGAAGTTTTATCTTCAATAAATGAACTAGAGGATCTATTGATTAAATAACAAGAAGTAAATACAACCTCATCCCAAAGGGACTAATCTAGCTTAGCACTACTTAACATACTCCTAGCTCTTTCCATTAAGGTTCAGTTCGTCCTTTTTGCTACTCCATTTTGTTGAGGTGTATATGGAGTAGTTTTCTGTCTCACTATTCCTGCATGCTTACAATAATCATCAAATTCCCTACAACAATATTCACCACCACATTACCCTGTCTCAACACTTTTATCTTATGATCTCGATTACTTCAACCAAAGCTCCTAAATTTTTAAACTGCATAACACATCAGACGAGTTATGTATAAAATATATCCAAGTGTATCTTGAGACATCATCAATAAATGTGAAGGTAGTATCTAGATTTTCCATTAGAGTCAATATCCATGTGGCCCATTTTCAGCATCCTGAATAAATAACTTCAATAATATTTTTAGCTTATTTTTACCAATTAGAAATTTAGATCTAGATTGCTTTCCAAACACACAATGCTCACAAAAGCCAAATTTTCCAATATTATAATCAGGAATACTGTCAACCAATTTCTTATTAAGAATGGTCCTAAGACCTTTTTCACCTATGTGGCCCAATCTATGGTGCCACAAAATACATGTATTTTCAGCTTCAGTTACATTGGAGGTATTCAACTTAAACAAAGTCCTTATCTAAGATCCTCTAGCAACCACCATATTCCCTTTCACCAATCTACAACCACCTTTGTCAAATGTCACACGCATTCCAAAATCATTGAACTTAGAGATAGAAAGTAGATTTCTAGAAAGCCCTAGAATATGTAAAACATCATTAAGGGTCTTAACGCTACCATCACTGAAACACAACTTTACCTCTCCTTTTCCAACAACCTTCATTGTGTTGTTGTCTCCAAAAAAGACATCCCCTCCATTATATGTAGTATACTTAGTGAACCACTCTGTGGGGAGTCATAAGATAGGAGCAACCTCAATCTCAGCCAAGAGTTAATAAATAATATTAGAAGAAAATGGAATAAAATGCACCGTTACCATCACTGTGGATTCTCTCCTGCAGGAATAATCACAATCCCTTCTTGCTCTTAAAACCTTCTTATATGCCCTAGGGTTTTCTCGAAATCTCCCAACACTTTACCCACTCTTTTACTGTGGCTCTTTTAGACCTGCCTTTGATCCTACCCTTCCTTCTTTGTCCATTTTAGATTCCTTCTCTTTAGGTCTACTCTACAAACATGCACCTTTGGGATCTAGCCAGAATCTCATTCCTTGATAGGATATAGGAATTATATTGTCCATCTCTTTTGATCCTAATTCAATTACCAATCGAGTAGTAACAATTGATTTTCCTAAGACTCAAACCAAAGTAACAAAATGCATTTCATTCCTATTCTCTAGCTTTACATCTATACGCTAATTGAATCCAACTCAAATTAAAAGCATTTAAACGTATGTACAACAAAATCGCCATCTTTCATTTCTTTAAAAGAATACAACTGGTCTTTTAGATACAAACTTCTATTAGTAAGGCTTCTGCCTGATAGGATATCACACCCATTCTCCACAATTTATATGCGTAATTCTATCCTAAATATTCAAGAGAACAAATATACCAAGACATAATCTTATGGTTCCCTCTCCACTGCTTCTATCCCAACCTCATCCAACATAGTCAGGTACCTCTTGATTATTACAATAACTAACCATTAATCGATCTCTCTTCTCTCAAGAAGATCTCCATTTCTTAGTTTCCACATTCTACAGTTAGATCCATTGAACCTTTCAATATCTAAACAAGAATTCATTGCAACAAAACTTATTTCCAAAATAAAAAAATAACAAAAATAATCAAAGCTCTCACTAAGCCAATAAATCCTTCAATCTTTAAGAGAAAGGCCTCCCAATACTCTACCCAACCTCGGCTCTGATACCAAATGTTTAAAGATTGATGTGTTTATATAGTTTAATACTTTGCAACTTACATCACGATCTAAATAGTGTATTCTTTAGGGTAAATAATCATTGAATTCCATTTTATCAGCCTAGAATGAAGCATGTATTGTGAAGAATTAGATAGAAGAATAGAAGATACACAAATACGTACCGTGGAGAAAACCTTCAAGAAAAAAAAAAAAAAAATCCACCAAGGTGTTACATGAAGAAGAGGTCCATGTCCCCAATGTATTATTTAATCTTAAATAAGATTAAGCAATGATTCCGATTCTTGTTTGAGAATGCTTCTTTTGCCTTCTCCAAATCTTCTTCACAACTTGCAATAAAACTGATAATCACTCTCTTCAACTTGCTTGAGATATATAGGTAATAATCAACTTTGTAAACTCCAAAGATTTACAATTACAAAGCCTAACCTTATATCTACAAAAGTGCATAAGTCTATCTCTTTCAAAGTAGAGTTCTATCATGAAGAACAATGTCGTGCAGCTTCATCCCATTTGGGTATATCCTAACTCAAGCCATAACCGAAACCCTTTGATTCAGAGATATCTCAGTTCTCAAAGTTGGTAACCTAAGAATGGGGCTCCAGAAATTTAACTTAGAAGGCCTTTCCAAATATTTTAGCATGCAAAAAGTGTTAACTCCAAGAAGCCAACTTGGACACCCAAGGTGGGTCCAAGTCATTCTTTGTTAACTGAAACATATCTCTCCACTATTCATGCAAGAATGGTCATCCCATGTTAACTGAAAGTAGTCACCTGTTATCTGTCATGTAACTCAAGTCATTAGTCATGCATTCCAAGTTAACTGAAGTCAAATAGAATTCAACTAAAACTAACTGAAGATAACTGAACCACAACTGAATTGAACTGATACTGAACTGAACTGATCTGAAATGAACTGAACTGAACTTCATGCATGCAAACATCAATCCCTAACTTCTAGGATCTTTACATGCATTATAGAAGTGTTATCTTTTTCTCCAAACAATTAACTAAACTCAAGGTGATTTCCACCTTCCATGTGGGCGCCCCATGTGCCCCTATTATTTAGGAACTCATATTGGACGCCCTCACATGCTCCTAACATTTAGAATTAATTACAAATGTTAATTAACATGATTATTTCATTCAATGGTAATCTCTTTCTAATCCTAGTGTTGGGGAACACTTTCCAAGGACTTAGGAGATATATGAAATAAATAATGTTTAGGATTGCAATTAAATGACATCCTATTTCCAACAAAAAGTGGCCACTTTTTTTCTTCTTCTAAAATCAGTTAAACCTGAACTTGGAGGAGTAATTTGAGATTCATGCACTCAAAATTTGAAGATACCAAAAGAACAAGAATTATAGTACTCTGAATCTAGTTTCTAAACTACTAAAGTTTTTCAAAAATAGATAAGATTAAGAGGATCAAATTCTTCATGCACATAAAAGTGTTCCTATTTTTTTAGCAAAATATAACATAGTGTCTAGCGTGCGCCCCTCAATTTTTTTAGTTGCATTTAGTATTTTCAAAAACCCATTGGTAGAAATATAGTTAAGAGTGAGTACTAGAAGTTGTATACTTTTTTATAATTTTTATTGAGTATTTTTTTTATAATTTTTCAAAGTGGATGCATCCTGAAAATCACA
Source organism: Sequoia sempervirens (assembly GCA_007258455.2). NCBI lineage: Eukaryota > Viridiplantae > Streptophyta > Pinopsida > Cupressales > Cupressaceae > Sequoia > Sequoia sempervirens. The sequence goes on from VDFB02259013.1 coordinate 8,751, forward strand.
TCACCAAGCATGTGTGTCACATTACTTGCACCATTTGAAATAATTGAAAATACAAAAAAAAATCAATGTGTAAAGAATGAAGTGTAGAAAAATATTATATATTTTATTTCAAATTTGGACAAGTAGGTCAAAAGTTATTAAAAAAGTCAGTACATATTTCTTTGATAACTATGGAAACATTAGTGAAAGAAATTAAAAATAAAGTGTAATTCAAATCTAAAAAAAATTATATGGCTATTGTGACCAAATTCATAGTATAGGTTAACTACACCCGATCCATACGAATTCAAGGCATATTTAACCCACTAAGCATCAATCCCAATAAGATCATTCACTGTAAAAAAAGACAAAGAAGCCATTAAAACTAACATTCTAAATCATGAAAGCTTGAAAAACCTCTAATCTAAGACAATGAAACTTATCCTATTAGGGGAAACTTATCCTATTAGGGGAGTGGTGTCACATTGATGTGGAATAGCAACCCTTCCCCAATACCTTGGATAATGAGCTTGTTTCAATCGATTCTATTGAAGAGAATCGATGAAACCGATGAGAGATATGTGATAAAACATTATTTAAATGCTAAATTAACATGATATATGCTAAGATGATCGATATGGGTGTATGCAAATCTACTCTAAATGTATGCAAGCTTCAAAAGATTAAAATCCAAATTAACATATAAGCTAAATGGATGCATCTATGTTATCATGGTAGCCATTAATGGAAGATAAGCTAATATGGTGCAATTAAAATAAGTTAAAATTATGCTAAATGTGAGTGCAATTAAGAGTGATTTTAACAACATAAGTTTGAGGTTAAAATCTATGGATCCATTTGTCTCCAAATAGTGACCTATTTATAGGAAAGCAAATGAGAAATGAAGGGTTAAGATCAAAAAGGATAATCAATGGTCAAGGATGGAAGAAGTTGGAGGCATGGATCATGGATTCTCATCAAGGGAAGAGAATCAATGATGAGATTTAATCAAGGGTTCTCATTCCTTCAAACAAACACACTTTTAACATGTACAAGAGGTCACAAGTTAACTTGCACAAGAAGTTTATAGTTAACTTACACATGAAGTTTTGAGTTAACTTGCACATGAAGTTTTGTAAGAATATTCCCTTTTTCAAATGAGTGAGGAGAAAGAATATTCTTTGGAATATTCTCATGGGTGAGAAAATATATATTTTGCAAATTAAAATAAAGTTTAATTGTGCAAAAGGGGAAGGAATATTCCCCTTTTGGAGGAATGTGCAAAGGAGGAATATTCCCTTGCAAGTGGGAGAATTTGTAATTTGATAATTAAAAGTTTTAATTATGTAAATTAGGGGAATTATATGATATTCATTAAATAATTGATTTAATGGAGATCAAATGAAAAAGCAATGGATGAGATTGATTTGATCTATCAATGGTCACAAATGAAATGAGGATGAAACATGGATCCAAGATTCTCATCAATGGATGAGAATCAAAGATCACATGGATCAAGAAAAGATCAAGGGCTCATAATCATGCAAACAAACACACTTTGCGACAACTTTAAAAAATTGTTTCAAAGTTTGTTTGGAGTAATCATTACCTTTTTTTTTGAGGAAAATAGGAGAATATTCCTTTGGAATATTCCCTATGCAAGTGGATGAGAGGGAAATTATCAATTTAGTTAATTAAAACTAAATTTGAATGTGCAAGATGAGGAATGTGAGGATATTCATTAAATTATTAATGTATTTAATGAAAAGGAGATGCAAATATGATATTTAATTAAATAAGAGGACTTAGGGTTAAAATTAAATAATTTGTATTATTTTAATTAAATTAGATGAAATGTCAGTGTGAGAGGGGGTGAATTAACCCAATTAGGTCAATTAGATTAATAGGTGAAAAAAAGGAATTTAATTAAATAATTAGGCTTATTTAATTAAACAAGCGAAAAGAGGATGGGTTTGAGGATGAAATGATGTTAGTTAGCCAATGTGATCCATTGAGACATTTTTAGGTGTCTACAGTTACAAAGCTTAGAAGACATGTGAAATTATGGTGGTAATTTTACTAAGATTTGATTTATAATCTGTAAACCTGATGATGAGCAAGTTGAAAAATGAGAATGGAGGAAAAAATCGCATGAAAATGAGGCAAATGAACCATCCAAGCGCAAGGCTTGTCATCCAAGCCTAAGTACAAGCAAAAACACGTATGTGTTTTGTGCTATCCAAAACATGTATGTGTTTTTTGCAAGCCAAAACATGTACATGTTTTTTGCAAGCCAAAACACATACGTGTTTTGTGTAAGCAAAAACACATATATTTTGTAAAATCCAAAATGCGTACGTGTTTTGTAAAAGACAAAATGCGTATGTGTTTATTGTAAGCCAAAATGCGTATGTGTTTATTGTAAGCCAAAATGCTTACATGTTTTATAAAATCCAAAACATGCTCGTGTTTTAGCATGCTCTAAAAGCATCATGTTCTTGAATCTAACTATCCAACTCTCTCTCTCTCCACCTCGGTTTCTAACTCTCTCTACATGTCCTCTCTTTGTGCCTCCATCCCTCCCCCAAAATCACTCTATCCCTCTCTCTCCCTCCAAATCTCTGTATCTCTCCCTACCTCTCCCTCCCTCCCTCCTCACCTTTGTACTCTTTTTCTCAAATCTCTCTCTATCTCTCTCTCTCTCTCCCTATTTCCCTCCCTTTTCTAATCATTTTCCCTCATGTATCTCTTTCTCTCTCTCTACCTAACTCTTCCTATCTCTAATTCTTCTTTCTCCCTATTTACATCTCTCCCTCCCTCTTTCCCTAACTCTCTCTACATCTCTATCTCTCTCAATATATCTCTATCTGGGTTATAATTCACTCATGTTTCTAGGAATAAAATGTCTCCCCCATGTTAAAAAAATAATCTTAATAGGAGCAAGTGTGTTATAATGTGCTCATGTTCCTATGAAGATAAAAATCCTATTTGTATATGTCTCCATATTTATTTTCCTCCCTCTATTTTTCTCTCCCACTCTCTTTCTCTAATGCACTCTCATTTCTATGAAGAATTTAGAGTTGAGGGTTTAGGGTTGATGGTTGAAAGTATATTATCTAGGGTTGAGGGTATAGATTTTAGTGTTAATTATTAATGTGAATATTTAGGGTTTAGTGCATAGGGTTCAAGATGCATCTCCAAGTGTTTAGAGTTTAGGGTGTAGGTTTTATGGTCGATGATAGAGGGTTGAGGGTCTACCTACCTCTTTATATATATCATATCACATCTCCCCCCTCTCTACTCTCCTCCCCATCTCTATTATTCTATAAATTCTCTCTCTCCCCTAGATCTACCTCTCTCTATCTAACCCCTCTCTCTCCACTATCTACCTCTCTATCTCAGCTTTCTATCTATCTCCCCTTCCTACCTCTCGTCTCATCCCTCCTTATCTACCTCTCCCTCCCTCTCTATGTAGATCTCTTTTCTCTCTATCTCACATCTATCTCTTTCTTTGCCACTCTTCTCTCTGTCTCACCTCTCTCTATCTCTCTCCCATGTCGAGATCTCTCCTCTCTCCCTTTAATATATCTAAATTATTCATTATTTAGGGTGTAGGGTCTATGGTTTATTGGTTTAGGGTTGATGTTTTATGATGGAGAGTTGAGATTTGAGGGTTTAGGGATTAAATTTAATTATCTAGGTTTTAGCACATTAAATTATTAATGTTGGGTTTAAGGGTTTAACATATAGGGTGTAAGGTTTATGTATTAGGGTTTAAATTGTAGGGTGTAGGGTTTACAATTGATCATATAGGGTATAGGTTTTAGGTTTTAGAGTATAAGATTGAGTTATAAGGTTAAGGTTTGAGTGTATAGAAACCTTGATGGTTGAAGGTATAAGGTTTAGGGTAGAGTGTATAGGTTTTATGACCTAGGGCTGAGTGTAGGATTTAGAGTATAGGGTATATGATATAGTGTATTAGGTTTAGGGTATATCATTTATGAGTGTATAGGGTTGAGGGTTCATCCAATAGGCTTTAGGGCCTAGGGTTGAGGGATATGGTATAGGGTCAATGGTATATGATATAGGGTTAAGGGTTAACTATATATGGTTGATGGTTTAATATATAGGCCTTAGGGTCCATGGTTGAGGGATAGGGTTTAGGTTCAAGAGGGTATATGGTATAAGATTGAGGGTTGAGAGTTTAGCCTATAGGATTTAAGGCCTAGGGTTGAGGGATAGGGTTTAGGGTTGAGGGTATAAGGTTTAGGGTTGAGGGATGAGGGTATAGGGTTTAGAGTTGAAATTGAGGGTATAGGGTTGAGTATATGGTTTAGAGTTGAGAGTATAAGATTGAGTTATAAGGTTTAGGTTTGAGGGTATAGGGTATAAGGTTTAGGATTGAGGGTACAAAGTTTAGGGTTGAGGGATAGGGTCTAAAGTTTAGGGTTGAGCATTGAGGGTATAGGGTTTAGGATTTAGTGTTAAGGGTATAGGGTATAGGGTGATTATATTGTTTAGGGTTTAACCTATTGGCTTTAGTTCCTAAGGTTGAGGGATAAGGTTTAGGGAACTTATGATATAGGGCATAGGGTTTGGGGTTATGGGTATAGAGTTTAGGGTTGAGTCTCACATCTTCCCCTCTCTACTCTCCTCCCCATCTCTATTGTTCTTTATCTCACTTATCTCTCTCCCCTAGATATACCTCTCTCTATCTAACCTCTCTCTCTCTCCACCATCTACCTAGATCTCTCTATCTCAACTTTCTATCTATCTCCCCTTCCTACCTTTCCCATCATCCTTCCTTATCTACCTCTCCCTCGCTCCCTATATGGATTTTTTTTCTCTCTATCTCGCATATCTCTCTTTCTCTACCTCTCTTATAACAACAAATATAAAAAAACTTAAGATGGAAACACAATGATGAGAAGATGCTTAGAATAAAAAATCTAAAGACTTAAGAAAAAATGCAATGATGAGAGGAGTTGGATGGAGATGAAGACCAAGTGGCCATATTAATACATTGAGTATATAGACATATGGAATAAATAGAGAATGAATGTGCACATACAATCCGTGATTAAGAAAGAAAAATGATGGTGATGATAAATAAGGGATGGGATGGGATTAAGTGTATTTGGAATGTGTAGACATGTAAAATTTCCTAATTGATACTATGCATCTGATTCTGATTAACTAACAACACTTTTTCCTAAATCATCTCAAATTGATCAATTAATTGAATAATCAACATTATTTAATTAAAATCAACAAATTTGGCTATTAATCAATAATTAAATTTATTGGATTAATTCACCCTTCTTCTAACTAATTATTCATCTTATTTAATTAAATCAAATCATTTAATTAAATCCTCCCTTAATCCTCTCATTTGATTAAAAATCAATCAAATCAAATGTCACATCTCCTAATTAACTCCAATTAATTAATTCTGGATTAATTAATCATAAATTAGCTTTCTAATCATCATTATCAATTCCTCAAGCTTTTAACTCCTCAAGAGTTAAATCAACTTATGGTCAACTAACTAGGTTGCACATAAAAATAATTTTAATTAATTATTCAATTCATCTATTTTCCTTCACCAAGGCATATTCCAAGGAATATTCCTCTCAACAACCTCTCATTCAATTTCCCTCCAAAGATTTTCAAAAATCTATCACATCCTCTTACATTTGCAATAAATTCTCTTACAACCTTTCAAATCCTCTTACATCCTCTCAAATTTCATTCAATTCTTCTTACACCAATTTCAAATTCTCAACCAACAACATTTACTTTTTTTCCATCCTCCTCCACTCACACATTTCCCAAAATGTGCTCCAACTTCCTCCAATAGAATTGTGACACTTGGCACATTCTCATTGGCTCTCAATTTATCCCACATTCATCAATTTCCTCCATTCTTCAATCCTTGGTTTCTATAAATAGAGGCATCCTTTTCATAATATGGATCCACAACTTCATGTATTTCCATTATAGTAATTTGAGTTCATAGATTTCCATCATTTTCAAGCATCATAGCTAGATTATAGTCAATTTCATCTTTGAATCATCTACACTACATCAAGCTTATCAAAGGGATTGGGAAAGGGCTTCTTTCCACATCAAAGTAGCACCAATCCCCCTATGGTATTGAGGTTTGGGTTATCTTAGTTGATTTCATGTTGTGTTCTTGCTTTATTTCATGTTTTCAACTTTTTTTCTCCAAGAATTTCATAGGGAGCATTAGATTTTCCTTTCTAACATGTTTGACATTGTTTTGTTGATCAATTGTTAGCTTGTGTAGGTTTTGTGCTCACAAAATGCAATAATTGAACTACAATATAAAGAGAACTTAAATTGATCATGCATGTGATACTATGCGCCAGGGTATAAGGAACCAAGGTGACTATGTATCACATGCATAGGACTAACAAAAAAAACACATAGGTTGTTCCAACATCCTACAAAGTCACAAAGGTCTTTGGAGGGGTGGATGTTGGAAAACCAAAATCACAAGAGGATGCCCTAATGTAACATAATATCATAATGAATCTTGGTGGGTACAACACCAAACAACTAAGAAAACACAATCACCAAAAGCCAAGACACACCCCTATTTCTACCAATCATAGCACACCATGATATGATGGATCATGGCGACCTCAAGTAGGTAGAGTAGGAAGCTCATAAACAAAAATTTGAAAGCACCCAAAAAATAATAAGAGATATCTAATATCCTTTTCCATAAGGATGACAAGTGGGTTGATGTGGTCTAATATGAGGAGAGATATATCCTATGAAGACCAAAGATAGATGAGATAGATCCTAGGATTCCTATGACAAGGGATAGTCAATATAATTGGAATTTCAGGGGGCTAACAATTTTTTTTGTAGGCACCATCTTGGCGACACACGAACATAAGGATGAGAACCTAATGATAAAAATATACAAGGTATAGGAACCTTGAGGGTTGAAGGTACTTAGTTTAGGGTAGAATGTATAGGATTTATTGCCTAGGGCTGAGTGTAGGGTTTGGGGTTGAGGGTATATGATATAAGGTATAGGGTTGAGGGTATAGCATTAAGGATTGAGGGTTCATCCTATATGCTTTAGGGCATAGGGTTGAAGGATATGGTTTAGGGTTGAGGATAAATGTTATACGGTTTAGGGTTGAGTGTATATGGTTGAGTTTTTATTATATAGGCCTTAGGGCCCAAGTTTGAGGGATAGGGTTTAGGGTCAAGAGGGTATATGGTATAGGGTTAAGGATTTATCCTATAAGATTTAGGGCCTAGGGTTGAGTTATAGGGTTTAGGATTGAGGCTATAGGGTATAAGGTTTAGGGTTGAGTGTATAGGGTTTAGGGTTGAGTATACAGTTAAGGGTTTAACCTATTGGATTTAGTTCCTAGGGTTGAGGAATAAGGTTTATGATATATGGTATAGGGTTGAGTATATGGTTAAGGGTTTAACCTATTGTATTTAGTTCCTAGGGTTGAGCGATAGGGTATAGGGTATAGGGTATAAGATTTAGTTCCCTAGATCTACCTCTCTTTATCTAACCTCTCTCTCTTTGACTATCTGCCTCTCTCTCTTTAACTATTTGCCTCTCTCTTTATATTAGCTTTCTATATATCTCCCCTTCCTACCTATCCCCTCATCCCTCCTTATCTACCTCTCCCTTGCTCCTTATGTAGATATCTCCTCTCTCTATAGGGTTTAGGGTTGAGAGTATAAGATTAAGTGATAAGGTTTAGGTTTAAGGGTATAGGAACCTTGAGGGTTGAAGGTACAAGGTCTAGGGTAGAGTGTATAGGCTTTTCAACCTAGGGCTAAGTGTAGGGTTTAGGGTTGAGGGATAAGGTTTAGGGTTTATGGTATACGATATCTAGGGTTTAGGGTTATGGGTATAGAGTTTAGAGTTAAGTGTACACATGTTAGGGTTAAGTGTATAATGTTTTGGTAAGCTAAATCCATTGTAAGCCCAAAACTAAGCAAAACTTATATGTGTTTTTTTAAGTTAAAATCATGCACTTATTTTATAGAGCTAGATCCATCATTCTAAGCCAAAACTAAGAAAAACACATACACATTTTGTTAAGTTAAAAGAACGTATGTGTTTTGTAAAGGTAAATGCATCGTTCAAACCCAAAACTAAATAAAACACGTACATGTAAAGTTAAAAGCACAAGGTCATTGCCAAACTAGAAATTGTCTAGGTGTGTGAGAGAAATGAATAAGGCTGCAAACATTGGGGTGGTAGGTACGCGAGGTGATGGATAATCCGTAGTCATTACAAGTAAATGGTGATAGCAATCCTTGGTACCCAACACCCTGACAATCACCATCACAACTCAACTATAAGGTAAGGAAATGGTGGTGGCAATCCTCAATACCCAACACCTTGTCAATTACCATCATTTCTTGAATATAAGGTAAGGAAATGACAATGGCAATGGAAATCCTAAGTACCCAACACCTTGGAAATCACCATCACTGATCAACTATAAGGTACTGAGAAGATTGATCATGAGATCAACATGGAAAGCTTGTGGCATTGGTGGTTGGTTATGATATTTAATCACCATGGTGAAGGTATTTAGCATTGAGTGTGGCTGGTGGTTGGTGGCACATTATAGTGGAGCAGTGATGGTGAAGGTACTCTGTGTGAAGTCTATCCCAAGGACATAGGATCACAAGGATAACTGGTCATCTTGTCCCAGAAGTTAGTGTTGTGTCCAACGTCCATAGAAAATCCATCAGCTTTCACACAGAATGGTGAGTTGTTCCCATACTGGTTGGCTTGTCGAGGTAGCTTCGATGTAGCATAAATAAGGAGGGAAGGAAGTTTAAGGGGCATAAAAATGGCTCATCACTTTGGTTTTGTGTGCAGGTGCCTTTAGAGTCACATGAACAACAAGTTGGAAGATTATTCAGCCTACATGAAGAAGTCGTGAGGGATACTGTAATAAAAATTGTTGGTTCGTCAACTTGGGGGCGAATGGTCATGTCCATGATGGCATGGTCTATGAGCATTTTTTTTACAGAAATAGTGCATATAATGGGATCCCACAAGTGGGGTGTTTATTTTACCAGGCACCTAGTTGCTTTGGCCAATAAAGACATAGTTATGTTTTCTTTGGAAGGCATTCCTATTTCACCCAGGTGCAGTTTTGTGGCTGATTTTTTGGGTGTTGACACTATTGCGAGAGGCAAGACTACTAAGAAGGCTTTGAGTTTGTATAGGTTTGGGGTAGAGAGGAATGATATGAAGGCTTTTGATAAATTCTTGAGCACTAATGGAGATTTAATCTCCACTTATAATGTAGCTTGGTGTGGGGAATGTGCTAAGGGCCTAAGGTTCATCATGCACAAATATTTGTAAAATCTCTCTTTTAATAATATAATTACTATAAATATCAAAAGCATTATTATATTTTCCATCTCTCCTATTATTGGATGGAATGAATTTGTATATTTCTAAATAATGAAATTTTACCCAAAAAAAATATTATATTATTAATATATAATATAATATAATATAATATATAATTATATTATATTATATTATATTTTTTTTACCAGTACACACTTTTGACTAGAGCTATGAACTAGTGAGGCCACAAATGGGGGACCTCATTCCTAGCATGAACACACAACAACCAACCAGACTTGTGAGCACGATAGCCTAGTGACGGCACAGAGCTCGTGAGCACACCAACTCAACAAGGGTTTGGCACAAGCCTGAACGCCTGTGAAACCACTAACATGAACATTGCAACAATTCACAATCTGTGAGCACACTAGATTAGTGAAGGCACAAGTCTACGATCACAATAGCCCAACGAGGATTTCAACCTTGGTGGCAATATCAACAATGCCACAAACTAACCAACGCATTGCAGGATCAACCCCTATATAATACAATATTTAACATTATATGATATTATATTATAATATATTACATTATATTAATATAATATAATATAATATAATATTCATTAAAACATGCACACATTTTGTCTCCATAAAACATGTACACGTTTTGTTTTCATAGAAGTGTGCATGCATTTTGTTTTCATAAAAACGTGTGTTTTGTATTCAAATAATGCACTTGTGTTATGGCTTGGATTTTCTAAGCCATAATATGATTTCATTATTTGAATTTTTTCAAAACATGAACGTGTTTTGCTCATTTTTAGGAATTTGGCTACTTTTTGTGATGCAAGAGCATCCAGGGGTACCAAGGAATCTTGCATCGCCAAAAATATTTGTTTTTAATCTTCTTTTTGTGTGTGATTTCTTGTTTTAGGCAACTTTTCGACACCTAGTTTGAGCATACTCAGAGTATGGAAATTTTTAATTTTTTAATTGGTTGGATATTTGAGTGTTTAAATATTATATTTGGATGAAAATTGGAGTCAAATTATTGCAACTATTATCTTATTTATTGGCTCAAAAATCTATAGTTTGGTAATTTTATTAGTTGCACATGTAATGTGCTTAAAATCCAAAAAATGGAAATTGGAATACCCAATGCCCAAGTTGGAGAATTTGTATTTTAGAATATTTAAAAATGATTTGGAAGAGAATCTAGAGGCCCATGCATAACAGGGAGCCATGTTTATGATAGGAGGTCACAGGGGGAGTTATGAGCAACAATGTCAACAAGAGTTATTAAATTCAATGCATTTTTCAGTTTGGTAGGCCAGAGGATTTTCAATGCCTCATTTGGGGAGGTACGAAAAATATTTTGTTGTTGTTCTTACTGAGAGAAATCCAACGCCCAGGAGTTGAGTGAAGAAATTTTGGTGAAGGGGTGCAACAATGAAGTTGCAAGAAAGGTTGTGGAGGAAGATACTTGTAGCAAGTTGAATGTTGCAAGGAATTCAGAGGTGATTTTGAAGGTGTATGAGGCTGATCTGATTTGAGTTTGTTTTGGTATTGTAAATAATTTTTTTTTTATTCAATGAAAATTTTATTTGCATATATGTTGTTTGAAGATAATTTGTTAAAATTTGAATATGTTCCATTAAATTTTCAATTATATGTGCTTGCAAAATTATGGAATTTGATTGCATGTTGTGTTTTGGCTGCCTAAATAGGTTGTCTGAAAACACCCCCCATCCTTGTACTGCATCATTTTCTACCCCATCTCGGTGCACATGCCCATTATAAATCCAATAAAACATTCATCACGTGTTAGCTTATGGTGACTCTCATCTCATCATCTAATAAGTCAACAATGAGTATTAGGCTAAAGATGAGAAACTCATTCCTTACAAAAGAATGGTTGATAGCTTGAAGGATTATTTTGATCATATCTATTTTAAATAAATTCATCAAGATAATAATATATCTACAAATTCCATGGCTACCATTGGTTCCATACTTGAGATGCAACATGATGCTTGATAATGTCAATTTTTGGTTGAAAAACTATTGATCACAACATCCGATATCCCAAAATCTAAATTGGTATGCGATATTTTTGGTATCAATTCCCCTTGGTATTATGATATTTACATCTACTTCCATAACAACATCATCCTTCCCACTCTCTCACATAATCAACATAAATCCTTCATCCAATATGCATCCCATTTCACCCTCCTTGGTGGGACCTGCTATCACCGGGGACTATGACAATAACTTATTAAGATGTTTAATTTGAAACAAACTAACTTAATAATCAAGGAAGTTCATGATATAATCTATGGAGCACATGCTAGCGATGTGGTCCTAGCAAAAAAGATACTCAAAATAGGGTGATATTAGCCTACCATAGAGAAATATAATTTTTAGTATGTTAGAAGATGTTTATCCTAATAGAAGCATGGAGATCTCGTCCATGAACCTTCTCAAGGATTACAAACAATCACAAATCCATTTCACTTCTCTACTTTAGGGCTTGATCTCATTGGGAAGATAAATCCATCTTCTTCTTATGGATACAAATATATCATTACAACCATTGATTATTATACCAAATGAGTAGAATACATTCCCCTTACATGCATAAATACTAAGGAAATTTCCAATTTCATCCTTAGTCACCTCATTTTCCATTATAGTATCTTTATTTCCATTATCACCAACAATGGTAAATTGTTCAAGAATAATGAATTCAAAGCCCTATGTGATCAATTTCATATATGACATAAGTGTTCAACACACTATTTTCCTCAAGGTAATGGCCAAGCCAAATATTCTAATAAAACCCTCTTTAAAATCCTCAATAATATTGTTAATATTATTGTTCAATATTGGTATCTTCAACCCTATCCTTCCTTATGGGATTATCGTATAATTACTCATACTTGCAAAGGATAAACACCTTATTCCCTTATATTTGGATCTAAATAAATCTTACTCATTGATATTGAACTATCATTCTCATGAATCTTTTTGCATGATTTGACCTATAATGAGAAATATAGAGTTGTGCATCTTCATGAGTTGGAACTTCTTGATAAAAATGGTTCAATATTCTTGATCATTTAAAAAAATATAAAAATAGAATATATATCAACTAAAATAAGCATATCAAATATAGATAATTTAAAAAATTTGACCTCGCTCTTAAATAAAATCAAAGAAATGTCGATTAAAATCATGAAAAGAAAGACAAGTTTGAGCCTAGTTGGCTAGGTCCTTATGTTATCATTACCAAATTTAGGTTAGCATCATAAAAGTTAGCCAAGAGCTTGGTGAACCTATGGAAATAACTTATCTCAAATGCTTCCATGCATGAAGGGTCTGATGCTACTATCAAAAATAAAAATAAATGAATTAAATAATATCAAAAAATAAAAGTAAAGAGATTTTTTGTCCATAGATGAAAACCATTCTTATGGCACCTTGGGAAAACACCATGATGAAATTCAATTTCTAGTTCCATGTGTAATTTATTCTCTATAATTACCCTACACATAAGGACAAGCCAATGCCATTGAAACCTTGATATCTTAGACCATCCTTGCCATCATCTATTGTATTCATTCCTCCTTCCCACTTGTGACCTTTATTTGAACATGAAAAACATATTGAGACATGTTTTAGGTAAATATTTGTATATTAGATCCTCCTTAGAGTGCAATCCATCCCAATTCTAGAATGAAACATGGTCAAACCTTAAAAAATATAAAATTATTAGAAAACCCAAATAAAGGAAAATTTAGGAAAAAAATAAAAAAGAAGGAAAATTGCACAAATCTAAAAACATTCAAAAAGAAAAAAAAATCCAAAAACCATTTGAACGAATTAGTTCTATCAAAACCCCTATTCATTTTAAAATAAATCATTACAATTCTATCGAGATATACCATTCTCAAATCAACAAAATCATCATCATCAATTAGTATTTAGTTATTAGCTTGACTGGGGGAAAATATTGTTTTTATTTTGGTTTGTTCATGCTTGCTTATGTGTTACTTATTTTTCTTGTCTTTTTGTTAGCCCTTGGGGTATTTATGGTAATATCATCATGGTTTTATCATATCATTGCATACCCTAACATATGTTTTCTTGGGTGTTAGTCTTACAACATATCACAATAGTGACATCATGGTTTTCCCTGATTTTGGTGCATTTTGTTATATGCTATAATAAAATAGGTTGTTTATAAATTTGAAATTTTATGCAAGATTCACAAGATCATCACCACCACATTAATAATCAAAATTATCTTCTTTCTTGAACAATTTTCTTCTAATTACTTATCTGTAATTACCATTTCTTATTAATTTCTCCCACCCATCACCTTCAATTTCAATCCATCAATTTATTTAAATTAACTATCCATTTACTACCCTTCTTCTCATCCCCACATGTTCTCTCGAGGGGCATCTTCCTATTGTATTCTTATTTTACTTTATTTTAAAATCCTCTACTTCTTTTAACTCTTTCAAAGAGAAGCAAATCTAGATTTTTCCACCCTAATTCTCCCACCTTCTATCATTAATCCTATACATTTATTCATCCTATATAATGCACTCTAAACAACACCTTGTCAATTAATTAATTCTACACATTAATTAATTGATCCCATGTATCTCATCACATTCCATTAACTAATTAATTATCATTAATTAGTTAACTAATTCTTAATTAAATCCATGTTAATTAATTAATTAGACCATGTTAATTAACTAATCCCATTTTAACCCACTCAAATTACTTCATAATTAATTAATTAATTAATCAATTTCTAACTAAATCCATGCAAACATAATTTATTGATTATCTTCTTACTGTTCCATAATTAACTCATTGTAAAAAATTCAATCTCTTTTGCTCATCAAGTCATGCAAGTCGTTAATTCCTTTATTTATTCTTGCACATTCCTAAACCAAATAAAGAAAATTTCATGCAAATAATTTTAAGATGAAATCAAATTATTTTTCAATAAAAAAGAACCAAACTCAAGTTCCTAAATCAAGTGTTCATTAATTGTAACCATTTATTTCTTCATCTAAAAACCTATAAACTAAACACAAAAACACTTCCTGCATTAATATTTTGAGAATAGTATTGTGCAAATTTCAATCTTTTAACAATTACATAAAGTAAAAACACATTTAACAAATAATAAATAATAGATACCATAACACAAGTGTACATCGGGGAAACCCTTTCAGGGGAAAAACCCCACACACCAAAGCAACTTAATTTTATATTCGATAAATCGCAATTACAATACACTTGCAGAGAAAGCTTTCACAAGAGTACAACCAATTAGAGATTTAGAAGAATTCTATATCTTAAACATTATCCATAAAACTCTACACACCACCTCCATTTCAAACACCTAATATATTGTATATAAAAAACCTAAAACCTTCAAATGGTATTTTGAAACCCATTAGCTAAAACCACCCAAAAGTGGTGCTCAAATTATCTTCCAATCAAAGATGCCTTATGATGTGCCATAATACACATCATAGGTTGGTTGACAAGTGTAACTCCCCTTTATAGCTCTTTTACAAGTCCAACTAATTTTTATATTTTCTACACGAACTTTCAAGGGCTCATTTTTTTTAAATTAAAGTAATTGAAGTGATTTACACAATAGGCACCCCCAAAGGCAATTTTGAGCAATTGGAAATTTCTTTTGGCCAAAACTAAGCCTATAGCCCATAAATTGAATTTTTCTATTTTATACCCAAAAATCGCACCTCTTATAATATTAATATTAGGAGCAAGTTTGAGACACATTTTTCAACGTAAACCCACATCTCCTTTAAAAAAATCAATTATATCTAACAATATTCATTATTAGTAAACTATTATTCATCATATTGGAGGCATACATTGCAAAAACCTTGCATAATAATTTTAGTAACCACATTCGTAAGCATAATTAAATCTTCTTCTCAATAAAGAATACACTCAATTAGAGGGTTTTATTATTTTTAGGATAGAATTTGAATATATTTTTTATTTCTATTATTATTTTAAATTCATTTCTTACAAAGGGAATTCTCAATAAGTTAGAAAATATGCAATATCAAAATATCATTCATTGGTTGAACCAATGAATGACACCAAAGGAAGTTCTTTAAATTTATCTACTTCAACTATATCTTCATTTTAACCTAATTTTTAACAAGTTAACATATACGTCACCCACAAATAAGTTTTTTTAACTTAATTTCTAAGTCATATTATTGAATTTTTACAATCCAAAAAACTCTCTTCAAATTAAGTTTCTACTAAGTTAAGATTGAGTTGAGTTTTTAATTTGGAACTACAATTGTAGAATGCAAGTTCAAGGTATAAAATTTTAATTACTTAACTACATTAACTATTGTGTAGGCATATTTTACAATAAGAATGTAAGTTCATGATTCTTCAGGATGGTACTTAGGAAAGTGATTATTGATTATATTCCTTCTTCATTCTTTTGTACAAGTATAATTGGCATAGTATGGCTAGAGGTATAGTGGTATATGAAATATTTCTTGGATTCAAAACATACAAGTACTTGGAATTAGCTATAGTGGTCTTGATTTCCTTAAAATACTTTTTAATATCTAATCTCCACTTGAAGGTAGTATTGTTACTCATCATGTTAGCAAAATGATGGGTGAGCTTGGTAAATTTAAGGATAAACTTTCTCAAGAAATTCATTTTAACAAATAATGAGTATACTATCAATTTTGATTCCCTCCTTAGAAATAGTGTGGCTAAGAAACTTCCCTTCAATAACATCAATTAATAAAATTTAAAGATTGAGTGATATATCATGGGTCCTACACCTTTCAAGTATTATATCTAGATGATCAATGTGACCTTGTCATTTCTTCAATAAAATTGTGAACATCAAGATACACCAAAATGATTATATTCCTTAGGTCACTAAAAGATAAATATATTTATCTCTTGAAGCTTATATACACATTGACTAGCCTAAATAACATTTTATTAAAGGAAAATGCAGCTGTATGGGGTTGTGAAGTTAGTTTGGTGTTGGTGTTTATGAGAAACTATAATTTGAGTGTACCCGAAAATCTATCTAACATAGACATCATTTCTTAATTTGATATTTTATACAAAATTTGATCCATGATTGATAAAGTATAGATGTGTTTTAAGGATGTTCGATTTAAATTATAGAACTAGACACAAATGTGAATTTATCCATTCTTTTTTTGCATAAACACTATATTATCCACCTATGTGGAATGATGAATTAGGTTATTTGTTCATGCCTTGATCATCTTTGTTAATTTCATCAAAAATTATGCTAGGAATTTTCAAGTTGAAGTGCATTTATTTCTACTTGAAAGGAATTATTATCACTTTTAGTGGAATGCAATGCATTTATTTTGGACTAAAGTATTTCAAATTTATATAACACTGAGTCAAAACATATCTATACCTAATAGGCATGGTTATGAATATTTATTTTTGCCTATGAATATTTATTTTTCTCTAGGAATATAAAACCTCCTAATACACACATTTTTTAGATCCTCTTGTCACCCAACATTGATTCTTTAATATCCAACATCACTATGCAATTCATCTCAGAATTTCCTTATTATATATATATTGTGTTTTTCAAACAATACTTTTAAGGAAACAAGTTCCTTCAAAATTTTATTGCATTTATGTTGAGTAACACCTTGCTCATTAGGAGCTATATTTTTATCTATATTCTAATTTTTAGAATATGTTTTTAGTCAATAATTCCCTATATTTTGAGTGAATTCCTTTAGAAAAAAGTAAGTATTGTTTTGCTAATTTTTAAAAGGGTATTTTTGTTGATCATTATTGAAAATTTGCTAATCTTTAAAGTTGTCAAGGAAATTAGGCTAATAGACTAACTCTATGGTATAATGGTATTTTTCAATTCTTAGGAGAGGAATCAATAATGATGCCAATATAGCAAGACAATCAAAATTAGAGTTATATAATCTTGGAATGGCTTCAATGGAAAATGTATAAACACTTTCAATGCAATGGAAAACTTCTTTTTTTTAATGCCTTAACATATATTTTTTTACCTACAATTATTTTTGAACCTATTTCACCATAAGTTTAGCATCACACAAATTTCTCAACCTATTTATTCTCATTCCTTATGTAGCTTTCGTTTCAAGAAGTAGAGTTTCATACTCAATAGTATTATATGTATTCTCAAACTCTAGTTTGAAATCTAGTGGTTATTTTCTACCTGTAGGGGATATAGGAATAACTCTAGTAGCTAAACTAGATGAGGAGCAACCATTTTCATATTCTAAATTTCTTATCCCAACAAAATAATTTTCATAAAAAATCTCTAGTATGTTTGTTTCCTTTTTTGACATCAACATATATATCCTTGGTCTAGTTTCCTCATAAAAGATCTTTATATGTGGGTCATTTGAATTTTATACATTGAATTTTCCCTTCAATTTAGGTTCAACATGAATCTTTTTACCTTTTACTAAAATTGTGGCATGAAACCAATCCAACTAAATTTTTATCTAAGATCTTTGAAAAATCTTTATCTTAAAAGCATATAATTGTTGGTATGTATGTTAACTACTAGTATAGTCAATTTCACCATTTTTTTATGGATGGGCTATTAAATCAAATTGAGCCTCCTTTATTTTCCCAACAAGGGGAACCTTTTTATATTTTATTGAATAACATTTGCTAAGAGGCTTAGTGTAGGATAGCCCTAATACATGTGCAACATGACATTATTAGAGGCCCTAATATTAATAATATAATTATTCAACTTGTAGACATCCAAATTTGACCACCCCCATATGCTCAAATCCGCCTCCCTCATCTGTCTATTTCATCAATAGTAATTAAATGATTTATTTAATTAATATATCCCCTTTTGCCTAAGGTTTCTAAAGTATTTAATTTAATAATTAAATACTTTAACTTTCATCATTTTCTCTCTAAATTAAATAAATACATCAATTTATTTAATTTAGTCATTTAATCTTTTGAATTTAAATCAATTTTAAATTCTTCTTTTTCTCTCTCCTTGTCACATCCTCCATAACCTTCTTCTAATTTGGATTAGTTTAATTAATCCATGATTAGGATATGCACACCCTTAATCAGAATTAATGTCGCATCCTCCATATTTGGCCACTTGTCTCTAATCCTTCATTAGTCTTCTTAATCACCTGTTTGCACAACCTTAATCTAATCACATGCCATCTTTGGCATGTCCTCCAAGTCAACCTTTCATAAGTGCTTTCCCCTTTAAGCCTTGACCTCTTCCCCATGTGAATTAAAAATTCACATTTATTCATTCAATGCATTTCTCTTCCCCATGCAAGTTGTTGGGAAATTCTAAATTCTCTCACTTATCACATCAGTCACATGGGACAAATACTTCATTTATAAGGACCTTGTCTTATCCACAAGGTACTTATAGTCATGTGAATTTAAAATTCACATTTATTCTCCCAACCACTTATCCCTTCCAATCATGTGAATTTAAAATTCATATTTATTCCCCCAACAACTTCTCTCATCCCCATGATGATAAGAGAGGACTTTCTAAAATTCCTCACTTGTCACCATCACCCTCATATGGGGACAAGAACTTCCTTTTTAAGAAGATCTTCCCCTAATCCCAAGGTACTTGCAAGTACCTCCACCTCATATGTCCTCTTTCCAACTCATTTGTCATCTTGACATCTCATCTTCCACATGGCAAGATGTGAGGGCTTGTGAGTCCTCAACTCACCATATCCCTTCATCTTGCCCATGTTGGCAAAATCTTGACCATCCAATTCTCTAGAGATTCTTCCCTTAAAATGGAAGATTTTCTCTCAATTCATTCATTCATCACATTTGCAATTCAAACATTCTAGCACTCATACTCTCAAGCATTTTCATCCTACAACACCGCCGGGACCATCATCCATCCTAAGTCAGTCATCATCATTCGACCCAATCAATCCACTTCCATCTCAAGTTGGATTCGGTGTCGCAATCATCTATCTATCCTTAATCCGATCAATCAACACCTTAAGTCACCTAGGTTGATTTCTAAACCTGCTTTGGAATCCCTTTCATCATCCAATCTCATCCAATCATCCAATCTTATCGATCAATCTTATCCAATCTAATCCAATCTAATCCTTATCTAATCATCCAATTTTATCCAATATAATCCTTATCCAATCATTCAACCTAATCCTTATCCAATCATCCAATCTATCAATCTATTATCCAATCCAATCAATCCTTCAATCATCACTTAAGTCATCTCTGCATTGCATCGTAGAGTCTAGCCTCATCCTAGTTCACATAGTAGCTTTGCACTTTCATGCCTATTCAGACTCGATCACAAGCCAAGAATCAAATGGCAGAACAACAAGGCCAAGGTTCCCAACCAAATATCCCTCAAGATCCCAACAACGTCGCAAA
The DNA here is from genome assembly GCA_007258455.2 of Sequoia sempervirens. Taxonomy (NCBI): domain Eukaryota; kingdom Viridiplantae; phylum Streptophyta; class Pinopsida; order Cupressales; family Cupressaceae; genus Sequoia; species Sequoia sempervirens. The sequence continues at coordinate 28,626 of VDFB02259013.1, forward strand.
CATCCCACAAGATCCCAATAACGGTGCTTCATCACAGTCCAATACTGATGTTTAGAACACCTCACCACCCCGAGACAAAAAAAATGGTCAATCAGCCTGAAGTCATTGTTGACGAATATCTAAGAAATCCCACTAACATCCAGATGAGGGATCACCTTCTCAATGAATGTCGGGATAATATTCTCACTACTTTGATCATGAAAGGAGTCAAACCACCACTCAATTTCGATATGTCATAGTATACTGGCACCCAGTCTCTTCCTACATCACAAGATCCGCAGACCTCACAAAATGTTCCAGGAAATTTGTATGTCCCCGAAGGTGCACCTATAGCCAATTGGTATCACCCTAAGTTCAAAAATGTTGTGATACATCAAATCGCTAGTTATCCTCGCCTCCCATTCGCAGCCTCTATGACACCACTTGATCCTAATGACCCCTATGCATATGGCATGCTGCAAAAAATTATGTTTGATCCACCACTCCCACCTCAACATCTTGGCCAACCACCCGTTAACACTGGGGGCACCCCAATCCTTGCATTGATTCCACCTTCGGGACCTACATTCGTTGGAAATCTACCACCACCACCTCAAGGTAACATCCTGACATTTCAGCAGCCTCCCGTTAATCCTCATCAAACCACTATGGTGCAAGCACCACCACAACACACTGCTATCCCTTCATAAGTGCCGCCACAGCATACCGCTACCATTGCTATTTCATCTCAGCCACCTCATCAACAACCTCCACAACAGAACATCATAGTCCCACAACAAAGTGTCACCATTCCACAACAAAACGTTTTGATTCCTCAGCAACACACTACCATTCCTATGCAACCTCCACATCAAGTGATGCAAAATGCATCACAACTGCCACAACCACCTCATGGACCTTCTACAGTGGTCCCACAACAACATCATATCCCATCTCGCCCACCTTATCAGCAGCCACCACAGCAACAACCACCCCAACATACACACGTTCACACTCAAACGCAACGAAACCCTCTCACACAATATCTCTACCATCCGTCCAACACGTACACCGCTTATGTTGCTACATCCAATCCTAATCCAAACATCCATGTGGCCACTCAAAATTCACCGCAGACTAAACCGCCTCTCTACGCCAACCTTTTGCAATCACACACAAATCCATACCAGTAGTCATCTAACCCACAACTACCTCCATACGTCACACAACCCAACGTTGCGTACAATTATCAATCTAATCCATACTACGCTCAACAACAACCTTCATACCAACAAGGTACTTCATCCACATCCTACACGCAACAACAACCACCATATCAACAGGGTGCTCAATTTGCCTCCTACTATTAGCAACGACCTTCTTACCAGCAAGGGGCTTCCACGTCATCATACTACCAAGCTTCCATGCAATATCAACAGGGAACTCCATCCACTTCATACTATTAATAGCAACCACCATACCAACAAGTAGCTTCCAGCTCCTACCATCAAAATCCATCATCCTCCTATCCACCTTACGTTAATTTTCAATCTGCTTACGCCAATCAATACTAGCAAACGCCTCCATATACACCTCGGCATGCTTATAATCTAGCTGCTTTAGTACCATCCTCATCATATCAACAACATCCTCCATACAATCAGCCTAATCCATCTAATCTGGCTCCCGCAGTGCCTATCAATAACGATCTAGAAGAAGTCAAAGCTGCGTTAAAGGACTTACAAGCAGGGACCAACAAACAATCATTTAAGTTTGAGGACATTTGTCCCTATCTGTTTGATCCCTTTGTTTCATTGGTTCCTTTCCCGAAGCATTTTGAAATGCCAAAATTTGATAAGTATAAAGGAACAAAAGATCCCAAGGCTCACCTTCAAGAGTTCTTTGCCCACTATCAAGAATTCATGCATAATGGCAATTAACTCATGAGATTGTTCCCTAGGAGTTTATAGGGAATAACTCTTGACTGGTTTATGGGTCTTAAGAAAGGATCTATCAAGTCCTTTGCACAACTTTTAGAAGAGTTTGTCTCCCACTTCTCCTTTAATCTGGAGAAGGATATCAATACCTTAGATCTCCTGAAGGAAAAGTAGTGTGAGGGAGAAACCTTTGTGAGTTATCTTCAAAGATGGCGAGCCCTAGCTAGTCGAATGAAATCCCCGCTAAGGGAAAAGGACATGGTCACCTTGTTCATCGAAAACTCCCATCCGGACATGGCCCACAACTTCAGACTCCATTATGTCACGACCTTTGCAAAAATAGTGGAGAAAGGTCCTATTCTGGAGAGAGCCCTCATTGTCAAAGGGCTAGTCAAAATCTTTAACTCTGACAGAGAGAAATCATCCGGAGACAAGCCCCCCATTATTGGAACAAAAACAAAAATGTTGTCAATGATGGTGTCACTGAAACCAAACACGTCCAAGTGGCTAATGCTTCACAGAAGCCACAATATCCTCCTCAGTAGTCAATGCCTAATGCCATATCAGTGCCACAAGGGGAACCTCGACAATCCAATTAGAATAACCAAGGGAATAGCAAATTCCAATTCACTCAACTAGGAGAACCCCTAAGTGTCGTGTTTAACAGGCTTCTTCAAGCCAATTACCCGATTACATATCTTGTGACTAAGCCCCTTGATGAATCCAAGCCTAAACTGAATTGGTTTAAAGAAAATTAATATTGTGAGTTCCACAAGATTAAAGGGCATACATTAAATAAGTGTCAAGGTCTGAAAACGTATATCCAAGATCTTATAGATCGGGGTGACATACATGTGGATGCCAACATGACACTCTCGTCTAATGCTCAATTATAGATATATCAGAATGCCTTCCCTAAACATAACCAAGGGCCTAGCACATCAAATTCAAATCTAGGGCCCAACAATAGTAATGATCAGAATAACAACACCAAAAACATCAATTACAAAAATGTGTCATTTAATTATCAGGGCCTTGTCATGCATATTGAACAAGCGGAACCACATGTATCTATGATATGCATGAAAGGAAAGGATCCACAATGTGTTGTTACCACCCGTCGAACCCACATCATAGTCCCTGGAGCCTCCACATCCACTCAGCCACCGCCTGTGCATTCTCAATATAATATCCTTGACCATCTAGGAAAGACTTTGGCATAGATATCCATTATGGATTTTCTTGAGTCTTCTCCCACACACCAAGAAATCCTAAATAAGGCCTTACAGGACACCCAATTTCCTAATGACATTGACCCTACACAATTTCAAGCATTGGTAGGACACCTCTCAGCAACCTATCAGCTAGGTTTCAGCCAAAACGACATGCCCTACATTGACTCCAACCATAATTGTCCCCTCCATCTAGAGGTCCTTGTAAACCATCATAAAGTAAAGAGGGTCTTGGTAGATAATGGTTCTTCCCTAAACCTTTGTACATTGAAATTCATAAAACAGGTGGGATACACCCATGCTAATCTAAATAATCAAGTCATCACAATCAAAGCATATGATAATGCAAAGCGTGATTCTGAAGGAACAATATGTCTTCTAATCCAGGTTGGGCTAGTTGTACAATATACTATATGTCATGTCCTTGATTTGGAATTACCCTATAACCTCCTCCTCGGTCGTCCATGCATCCACGCCATGCATGGTGTTCCATCCACATACCATCAATGTTTGAAATTCCCATTCAATGGAGTAGAAGTTACCATTCATGCAGATCCCCAACCATTTGAATATTTCCGCACATTAGAAGCTTCTTTTCCTCATTCCCACTATTGTCCTAGAGTGGAAATGGGACCACCACAGACATCGTCATCCCATTCATCCACCAATGCACTAGCCACATCTTCTTCCACTCCATCGTCCACATCTGATTCCACCATCACCAAGGTCCAGATCATTGACAAGGGGTGTGGTGAATATGAAATGCACATAGCTTTGAACGTGGCAACAATTCCACCCTCACCACACACATATGGCCAACCTTCTCAATATTCACCAAAGGAAGAAGATAAGACTATCACTTTGAGCTTCAAGAATGTGGGAAACAACACTTTCTGCTCCCCTAGCCTCTGACATGATACACCAGAAGATGACATAAGCCAATGGGTCTACTGTGAAGAACCTGACCCCTCCCCTCCTTTGAAAGAATATTTCTAGGAGAATTATCCTTGGCCATCTAAGTTTGTGGAGAAGTACAATTATCAAGGGGGAGGCCTTGGTGCCGAAGAGCAAGGAAGGAAACACCATATTGAGGCTATTATAAGACCAAGATACCCGGGCTTGGGTCATGACACAAAACAAAAGGGACCTATAGCATCATCTAGTGCTTCTAACAACTTTAGTGAGAGCAACGGTCTCCTTGAAGATATACCCAAGGAGGAATCCATCATACACGCATACGATGATGTAGATCACACTGACCTTTCTTCCATGTTTGAATGCCTATCCGTTTGCACCGGCAACATCCTAAACTCATAGACTGGGACCTACATGGTAGCGCAACTATCGATACCTTTCCTTTAGTAGATCAATACGTGCATCTTATGGGATTGGGGGAAGATGAGGTCGCCCTAACCGCAAAAGTACAAAGAAGAAAAATAAAAAAAGGTCACCTAGCAAAAACCTCCCCAAGGCGCTTCTTGACCTAGAAAAATTAAAAACAAAGGGTGTATCTAATAGCAAAAACCTTGAAGAGGTGCTAGAAGATGGGGACGTTCATCTCCCCCTTGTAGGAACTCAGCTATCTAGACAATCATCCATCCTTATCGAGGAAACACAAGCAATAAACTTGGGAACTGAAGAGGATCCCAAAATCACATATGTAGCCAAAGCACTGTCAGAGGCAGAATATTCTACCATCACCAAGCTTTTCAAAGAAGGAATTATTAATTTCACATGGAAATATTCAGACATGCCAGGTCTTGATCCCGATTTAGTAGTACATCATCTAGACGTACATCCTGATGCCAAACCTGTCAAGCAAAAGCTCCAGAAAATGCACCCCCAAGTGGCTCTACTAGTCAAGAAAGAGTTAGAAAAGATATTAGAAGCTAGATTCATAAGACCCATCGACTATTATGATTGGATCTCCAACATAGTGCCAGTCACCAAACCAAATGGGACATTAGGATTTGCATAGATTTTTGGGCTCTCAACAAAGCTTGTCCCAAAGATGATTTCCCTTTGTCGAACATCGACATGTTAGTAGACTTAACTATAGGGAACAAGATGCTTTCCCTCATGGATGGCTTCTCCGAGTATAATCAAATCAGAATTGCACCTGAAGACCAACATAAAATAGCTTTCACCACACCATGGGGTCCCTTCTGTTATAATGTTATGCCCTTTGGCCTCAAAAATGTAGGGGCAACATACCAACGAGCCATGACTGTTATCTTCCATAACCTCATCCACATCATAATGGAAGATTATGTTGATGATCTATTAGGGAAATCAAGAATAAGGGAAGAACATCTTGTGGTACTCAAGAAGATCTTTGAGCATCTAGAGCAGTATAAGCTAAGGCTAAATCTAAAGAAATGTGTCTTTGGGGTCACATAAGGAAAACTATTGGGTTTCATTGTCTCCCAAAGAGGCATAGAAGTCGATCTGGTGAAAGTCAAAGTAATTTTGGATATGCCTCCACCACGCAACCTCAAACAATTAAGAAGCCTTCAAGGTAAACTACAATCCATCTGGTGATTCATTGCTTAATTAGCCGACAAGTGTCAGTCATTCACTCATCTCCTGAAGACGGATACCACTTTTAAGTGAAATCAACAATGTCAACTCAGGTTTGACAAGATAAAGGAGTATTTGGCTCATCCTCCAATCCTTATGCCACCAATTCTTGGTAAACCACTCCTCTTGTACATTTATGCTACTTCAAAGGCACTAGGGGCATTGCTAGCACAACATGATGAATCATCAAAGGAAAAATACATCTATTACATCAACCAAACCCTGGTTGGCTATAAGCTTAACTATTCCCCAATGGAAAAAGCTTGCCCAGCCATGGTCTTCAGTTCGTAAAAACTCTGACACTACATGCTCAGTCACTCAGTGAATCTCATTTCCAAGGTCGATCCACTCAAATATCTATTATCCAGAATAATTCTAACTGGTCGCATGGCTAAGTGGGTCATGTTGTTAAGCGAATTTGATATAGAATATGTGGATCAAAAAGCTATTAAAGGACAAGTGATCGTTGATCAGCTGGCAGATGCTCCCCTCATAGATGCCTATCCTCTGACAACAGAATTTCCTAATGAAGGATTCTTTGTGGTAACAAAAGTTTCCATGTGGACACTATATTTTGATGGGTTGTATACACATAATGGATCGAGGGAAAGAATCTTCCTCGTCACTCCCCAATGAGATTATATACTGAAGTCATTCAAATTGGCCTTTCCATGCACAAACAACATAACTAAATATGAAGCTCTTTTCACTGGCCTCAGAATTTCAATCCAATGGCATATCACTCACCTACGAGTCTTTGGTGATTCTCAATTAGTCATCAAACAGGTCAATGATGAGTTTCTCACAAAGGATGATATTTCTTATAAACATGGTAGACAACTTCATCCAATTTGATTAGATTCCAAGAGTCCAGAACAAAGCAGCGGATTCCATGGCTACCATTGGTTCCTTAATTGACATGTCCAAAGACAAAACAAAGTGTGAGTTCCTCGTTGAACAACTCTTAGTTCGAGCATATGATATCCCTGAAAGTGAGATGATGTGTGACATTGTATGTCCCACATCCCCTTGGTACCATGATATCTATACCTATCTTCCCGATAACATCCTCCCTCCCAATCTGACACACAACCAAAGAAAATCATTCATCCAATGAACATCCCGTTACACCATCGTAGGTGATACACTCTATCGACGTGGGTATGATGGAACCCTCCTTCGGTGTCTGAACGAGACTGAAGCCCACACTGTGTTGACAGTACATAGTGGTGTATGTGGGGCCCACTAAAATGGCATGGCCCTAGCTAAGAGAATTATCCGAACAGGCTACTACTGGCCTACATTAGAACATGATTCTTGTGAGTTCGTCAAGAAGTGCCTACCTTGTCAACAACATGTCGATCTGATACATGCTCCAGCACAGGATCTGCAACCTTTTATAGCACCATGGCCCTTATCTCAGTGGGGTTTTGACCTAATCGGAAAGATATATCCCCCATCCTCCAATGGCCATACCTTCATCATTACTGCAACTGAGTACTTCACCAAGTGGGTGGAAGCAATGCCACTCTCACAAATCACAGGTACTCATATTTCAAAATTTATCCTCTTCCATATTCTCTACAGCTATGGAATACCCTCCACCATCATCTCTAACAATAGAAAACCATTTAAAAACCAAGCCATGAAACACTTTTGCAACACCTTCCACATCCAACATCGTTGGTCTACGCCTTATTATCCCCAGGGTAATGGTTAGGCGAAAGCCACCAATAGAACCCTCGTTAGAATCCTTAAAAAGGTAGTCAATAATACTGGTTGAGATTGGCACCTTCACATCCATCCCACCCTTTGGGCATACCGCACTTCCATCTGCACTGCTACCAGTGCCACCCCATATTCTCTCGTCTATGGTGTCGAAGCCATCTTTCCGATTGAGGTAGAAATCCCATCACTGAGAATCTCCTTGAAGAATCTTATCAGTGATGAAGATGCTCGAGTTGCAAGACTCAGCCAGCTAGAACTCCTCGATGAAAGACAAATCAAAGTGTATGACCATCTTCAATCCTATCAGAATTGTTTGAAAAGAAGCTACAACAAGAAGGTTCATCCTCGCCAGTTCAACATGAGTGATTTAGTCCTCAAGGAGAATTAGCACACTTAACAAGACCGAGAAAAGAAGGGAAAATTTGAAGAAAATTGGCTTGGTCCTTATGTCATCACAACAAAATATGGATCAGGGGTATACAGACTTGCTACACCTAAAGGAGATCCCCTAGAGGAACTCATTAACATCATGCACCTAAAAAGGTTCTACACTCAAGTCAGCTGGGGTATCCTATCCTGCAAAATCCAAAAAATATAAAAAAGTAAAAAATACAAAAAAAAAATCAAAAAAATAGAAAAATCCAAAAATAGTAAAGAGAAATAATTCATCCTATGGTGAAAACCACCCTTGGTGGCACCCTGGATAAGTACGTCTGGTGAAAACCTGGTCGCAGGCGCCATTCGTAAGGGGCTTAATCATTATCTACCTTGCATCCTAGTTACTTTATGCTTCCATCCATCCCAATCTCATATCCTATCATCCCATTGATCATGTCCTTTCATCCGCATCCATCATTTGTTCGCTTGGTATATTTTGGTTGAGCATTGGATGAACCTCATTTGCTATCCATCATCCTGAGCTTTTATCCTAATCTGAGCTTGTGTCATCAGTCTTGTCATTTTTTCAGTCCTGCGCTACCATCTAGGTCCTTCATCGTGTAGGTCTTCATTTAGATCCCATCTTGTCATGTCAATCTTTTCATCTTTATCGAACTACATTTCCCCTGCGCTTTCATGTAGGCAAGGCTGATCATTTGATCCACCCTCGGGGCATTTTGTCTATCCTATTTTGGTCATCCATCGTGGTCTCCATTGTCCCCTTTACACTCTTATCCCTGGTCAGTCATTTTCCAAACTACGTTGCCCCTGTGCTTTCATGTAGGCAAGGTTGATCATTTGATCCACCCCCGGGGCTTTTTTTTGGTCAGTCTAATCATTGTCTTCCATCGCTCTGTCTCCATAGTCCTCTTTTCACTTTTATCTATGGTCTTTTCTCGAACTACGAGGACTCTGTGCTTTCACGTAGGCAAGGCCAATCTTTGATCGACCCCCGAGCCCCTAGGTCATTAGGGTGTGTCAGTCTTGTGTCTCGTGTCTTCTATCGTGTCGTCAAGTATGTCCTTATCTAGCTGGTTCTTCACAAATGAGATCCACCTATATCATGAGATTCAATCAGTTTTGGAATTTCTTGCGTCATAATCGATCTTTTAATTTAGTATTTGTACTTGGTCTCAACAGGATGCATCCTTCCTAACAGACCTCATCAACCCCATCCATCCTCTCGATCCTATGGCAAAGGACATTTTGAAATTGATTAGGATCTTTTGATACTTTTGGATTTTGTTTATCATTTGAGCTCCCTATCACAACCTGTTAAGGTTGCCATGATCTATCCTATTATGGTGTGTTTTGATCAGTTAACATAGGGGCATATCTTGATCTTTTTGCTTTGTTGTTGTCTTCCTGATTGTCCCACGTAGTACCCACCAAGATCCCCGAGGACTTGTGTTACGTTGGGGCATCTTTTTGTGCTTGTGGTTATCCCAATGCCTAGCCCGACCAAGGTCTTTGCGACTTTGGGGTGTTGGGATAGCCTTCTTGTCTGTTGTGTTTGTTTTATGCATTAGACGCTAATTCGCCTTGGTTTACATACCATGGTACCTAGTGTCTTATGCTATAGCAAAAATAAGTTCTTTGAAAATGGCAAATTACATTAGGATTGCATTTCATGATCAATTCCATTGCATTGCATTCATACCTAACCTATGACCTATGATTTTGGTTGTGCAAACATTTATCCCCCCATCTCTTGTTCTTCTCAAGACACCTATGGTTTTTGACAGGTGCAGTTTCACACCCATCTTCCCTTCATTTTATAATGACTGTAGGGAAAGTACTTACCATTAAATCAACAATACACCAACCATCTACCCTCATTACTATGCAAGTCCTTATTGACACTCATGTTCATGGTGCATTTCATTTCATGTTAGGCCATCGCACTCACGTATCACACACCTTTATTTTGTATAAGCTAAAGCAAGCATGATCGCAAATAGGGTCCATCTACCATCCACATTGCATTTCATCTATCTATTAGTGTTTGTAAAGAATTTAATTGCACCTCATCCCACATTATAGGCTCATTGCATTTCATATCATGTGCATTATCATCTCATATTTATTTTAAGTTGTTAAGCATCTTAGATTCATTCATTTCCACATTAATCCATATCATTAACATATTATATGCATCGCAAGTTGTTAGATCTATACACATAGCATATAAAGTCATAAATCATCCATCACATCCTACATCATACACATTAGTCCTCATACATATCATCCATCTCATCCATATAAGCATAAACACATACATATGCATAAAGAAAATCATCTATCACATAAACATCGCATAGTGTCAATAAGGGTTTTCGCATATCATATATATATAAATAAAAATCAAATGTCCATCAAATAGTCCATAATAATGTCCATCATAAAAATCAAAATACATATCCATCACATATATCATCAAATAAAGTACAAGTACAAGGCTCTAGATCAACTCTGATCTCTACTACTTTGTATTGTACACCATCATGCACCTGTCAAAAACTGGTATCCTGTCACCTGTCCTCTCCCCTCTCTATTGTGATCCGCCCACATTTGATCTTTGGGGCGAGTCTGGCACTCCCCCTCTACATGGAGGAGTCTCTCTCCAATTGTTGTATCTGTGGGTACATGTCCCTACTGACTAGGATGGGGTTGGCATATGTGGCCTCTCTCGAACGTAGGGATGTACTTGCCGCTTCTCTGGCACTGTTGTATAGTAAGCCGCAATATAATAGTTGGCCTCTCGCATGTACTCATCTCGCTCTGCAGCCTAATATTTGGCTGCATCTCGCTCTCCCTTGTATATGTCCTGGAATCCACATATGGATCTCCTCTCCTGCTCCCATGCGTCTTGTGCCAACCTCAGCTGACCAATCTCTGCTCCCATCTGAGACACCTGATCTATTGCCCTGCCCCTCTCATCCCGCATAGCTTGTACCTCTACCTGCAATCTTTGCACATCTACCCCTATCTCTCCCCCCTCGCCCTGCACTACATGTGCCTATGCCTGTATTGCATCTCTCTCATCCTGCATGGCTTGTACCTATGCCTGCACTACATCTTTCTCTCTCTCCACAACCCATACCCATGCCACTGTCGCATCCCTCTCACCCTGGAGGGTCTGAACCTGTATCTGTATTGCATCCCTCTATGTTTGCAAGGTCTCTACGTGGGCTCTCATAATCTCCTCCTTCTCCTGTATCAACCCCATGTCTCCTACTATCTAATCTGCTACCTCGACTCTATCGCGGAGCTCATCTTGCTCTTGTCTCAGCTCGGTCCTCTCTCTCAGTAGCCCCTCCACCTATATCCTCAAATCATCCAGGTCCTTCTCTACCTCTTCCATGATCCCTACTAATGCCTGCTATGTCACTCCTCTAGTCTCTCGTTGTCCTCTTGCCTGTAGTATAGTCACCACTGCCTCTAGCTTGTCTCGCTCCCATCTCACCACCACCCCCTCCTCATGCTCTCTCGATACCTCTCCCTCAAGCTGAGTCACCTCTGCTCGTAGCTAACTTAACTCGGCCTACAACCCATCCCTCTCTGCCTCTATCTCCTCCATATGTCATGTTGTCGGGTTTTCTAGGCTATCAAAATCCCTCTCGCCCTTTGCTCGCACTCTAGCCACCTCTGCTCGCAACATGCTCACCTCTACCTCTAATATGCATCTTGCAACCTTTGTATCTCTCAATCTCTACTCGATGATTTGTAATCTCGCCACAACCCCTCCCAATAGTATAGTTGGATCCTCTACTATAGGTGGTACCATGGCCAATGGGGGGATATCATGAACATCCATATCCATTGTTTTCATTTCCGGCTTCTCTATCCATCCCTCTCCACTCCTCACTTTCGATTCGATGACGTTTGATTTCGATTGATGATTTTGTTTTCCGGACTTTTGATTTTGATTTTGATCGATCTGCCGATTTGAGCGATTTTGATTTCGCTGATTTGATTGATTATTTTTGTTCTTTGATCTTGCTTCGCTTCTTGGCTTAATTTCCTCTACTTCTCTTGTCCCTTCTCCTCGCTTTCACCAGCGCCTATCCTTTCGACCGAACACCACACCATCTCTCCACACCGCACATCGACAACCAACTCATCATTATTCCTACGCATTTCACTTCGTCCGCATCGGTACTCAAAACCTCTCATCGATCGCTTTCGTGAAATTCCCGCTGGAATTATCTTCCTCTATGGCTGGCTTCATGAGATGTTCCGCCAAAATCTCTTTGTTCAGGGCGCACGTCCTGGCCAACCTAAATCACTGTTCACACCCTATCCGGCCTATGTGCCTCCACTGTTCGTGGCTCCCTCCCAACTATGTAGCATCTAGTGCAAAAATAGCCTATGTTCCTCTCCTCATCTCTCCTCCATCCAGAAAACCATTGTGTCATATACGACCTCCACACTATATGCTCCTCCTCAAGGTCATCAAGTGTCCTCCATCTGTCTAAATCCCTGAAGCCCTCATAGTATCACACCCAACCATACTTTGCCCCATACCAGTAAGTTATTGGTGTTGTCACATCCTCCAATCTTTCTCTCACCACTCCTAGCTTGGCAACACTAATGTGCTCTCAAGCCCATAGTTGTAGCAGCGTCACCTATGTCAAACTGAGCACCTCTTGGTAGCACACAATGTGCATGTCTCTGTACAGTTGCGCTAGTACGCATGTACCCATGCAAACTCCCCCTCTCCCACCTTGGTGATATGTCGTATGACCTCCATGTAGCTCAAGCTATAGAAACTCCCACTCTGATCTGGTATCAAAAATCTGCTAATCAACCCGCACAAGTATAGTGGTAGCGGTGGCACCCCCAACGCTAGGCATTTGTCCACATCCAACCCCTTCCTCTACACAGGATGGTCATCTCGTCCAAAAAGGACCCATAGCATATGATCTAGCTTCGCCCCCTCTAATGTCGTCGCACTCACCAAGCACCCTGCTATAGGTAGCCTCAGTATCCACCACACGTCCTCCAGCGTCATAGTCATCTCCCCTGTCGAGAGATGGAAAGTCGAGGTCTTCGAACTCTAGTGCTCTATAAGGGATGTCAACATCGCCCGATGAGTTCTAATAGTTGAGTATCCTAGAAAATGCAACAACCTCACTTGTGACAGAGCCTCATGGTCTGCTCTGTTCATGGTTGCTATTGTCGCCTCCAACACCTCCAATCACCTCTTGCGCGTCTGTAGACTATCAAACTGCTGCATCCATATCATACACTATGTTAGTCATTCCATCCTTTCCATTTCCTAGCCCTGGGCTATCTTTTCACTAATTTTCTTCCCCCCCCCCTTTTGAAAAAAATTAACCGACTTTCCCAAATTCATCTTATCTTTCTTTTTTTCGGCCCAAATTTACCCGATTTTTCTCGATCTTGTTTTTCTCCACTTCTCTTTATTCGCCTCTTCGGCGCCCATCTACTGGCAAGCTCCTCATGGAGTTAATATGCAGCCTGACTTCAAATGGATGACCACGCTACCGCCTTATCCCGCTGGTTTCATTCTCTGGGCGAGGTCGCTTCTTATGGGTGGGGTTTCCTCTTTCGGAAAGTAATGTCGCCGCATTCGCTTAACTCACATTTTTAGGGCGGATTTTTCCTGATCCTAAGGCAATCTCTCCTCTATATCGTCCTTTTCCCCTTTTTGGGCATCTCTTTTTTATTTTTGGGTGTATTTATTCTTTAATTGGGAAAGTTCCACCCCTTTTCCTCGCCATTTCTGGTGATTTTCCTCACTTCTTACCTTCAAGTATAAATCAAAATTTTGCCCCCGACCCATTTTTTTAAACTATCCCAATCCCAAAACCAATGTTTTTAAAAAGCACTAAAATTCAAAATAATACCAGAAAATGCTTAAAATCACAAAGAGGGTTTTGAACCTAACCTGACATGGAACCGCGCACTCGTGGAAAAATTGTATTACCTCGTCCCCCCGGTGGATGATATCATCATCGTAATCGTTTGGCATCCTCGTCTCCTCGTCTCCTTCTTCTCCTCTTCTCTCTCTCACTCAACTACCAGGTGTGCAAATGAAGAATAGTAATTTCTAAACTTACTATATATAAGTTTTCCCTCATTTTTTTAACCTTTTTAAGTTGAGGGTATTTTTACCCTTTATTTAAACCTCTTTTAATTCAATTAATCCTCTAACTTCTCAGGGCCGCCATTTGCAAACCATGTGTCTGTTTGACTCCTTTCAAAAGCTAATCTTTATGGTTTTTCGAGCTCTATCCAATGGTACCTTTTGTTTCCTAATATTGAGAAGTCACTCAGGGCCCCTTTTTCTTCCCCGACCGCCCTCTTGAGGGGGCATGACCTACCATTTTCCCCCATTCCTCCATCATTTCATTCCCTTGCGAGATTGAGACATCTCCTTTCATTTCCCTTCGTTTGGGAAGCTCATGCAACCTCTCCCATGCTAGGGCATCATTTTCTAGTCGCTTCCTCTATAGAGTCATCTGCATTTTATTTTTCTTCGAAACACTATTATTCTAACAATATTTCAAAGAGAGGCAAAATGTAGACATCCAAATTTGACCACCCCCATATGGTCAAATTTTCCTCCCTCATCCGTCTATTTCATCAAGATTAATTAAATGATTTATTTAATTAATATCTCCCCTTTTTCCTAAGGTTTCTAAAGTATTTAATTTAATAATTAAATACTTTATCTTTCATCATTTTCTCTCTAAATTAAATAAATACATCAATTTATTTAATTTAGTCATTTAATCTTTTTGAATTTAAATCAATTTTAAATTCTTCTTTTTCTCTCTCCTTGTCACATCCTCCATAACCTTCTTCTAATCTAGATCAGTTTAATTAATCCATGATTAGGATGTGCACACCCTTAATCAGAATTAATGTCGCATCCTCCATATTTGGCCACTTGTCTCTAATCCTTCATTAGTCTTCTTAATCACCTATTTGCACAACCTTAATCTAATCACATGTCATCTTTAGCATGTCCTCCAAGTCAACCTTTCATAAATGTTTTCCCCTTTAAGCCTTGACCTCTTCCCCATGTGAATTAAAAATTCACATTTATTCATTCAATGCATTTCTCTTCCCCATGCAAGTTGTTGGAAATTTTTAAATTCTCTCACTTGTCACATCAGTCACATGGGACAAAAGCTTCCTTTATAAAGACCTTGTCTTATCCACAAGGTACTTATATTCATGTGAATTTAAAATTCACATTTATTCTCCCAACCACTTATCCCTTCCCCCAACAACTTCTCTCATCCCCATGATGATAAGAGAGGACTTTCTAAAATTCCTCACTTGTCACCATCACCTTCATATAGGGACAAAAACTTCCTTTTTAAGGAGATCTTCCCCTAATCCCAAGGTACTTTCAAGTACCTCCACCTCACCTGTCCTCTTTCCAACTCATTTATCCTCTTAACATTTCATCTTCCACATGGCAAGATGCGAGGGCTTTTGAATCCTCAACTCACCATAGCCCTTCATCTTGCCCATGTTGAAAAAATCTTGACCATCCAATTCTCTAGAGATTTTTCCCTTAAAATGGAATATTTTCTCTCAATTCATTCATTCGTCACATTTTCAATTCAAGCATTCAAGCACTCATACTCTCAAGCATTTTGCAAGCATTCTCATTCACCATTGTTGCATTCTTGAAGCTCCATTTTTTATTTATTGCATTCATCCACTCAAATACCCACCATTTTGCATCTATTTTCATCATATTTTCCATCAAGGAGCACACATTCATCAATAATCAAAGGGCCACCAAGGAGATCAACTCATATAAGTTATAAATCGGGTTCTATCTTTCTTTGTTTGAGTTCAATGTAGCCCAATCTTGAGGTGTTGAAGTGTTGTTTTCTTCTTTTGCATTTTGTTTTTCATCATTTAGGATAGGTAAATAACATTGCACACACAACCAAAACCTAGAAATAAAAAGAGAAATATAAAATAGCTTAGGATTTTCATTGATTGATAGCACATATTATCACATGACTGATTGAAGCAATTGGGACTAAATTATTGGGAATATTTTACAAGCTGGTAGTAGTTTGTGGTTGATTTGAGCCATTTTCTATGATGTATTGAACTACTTTATCCATTTGTCTAGGATTAGACAAAATATTTTTAAAAATCTAAATTTTAATCTAATTAAAGTAGTCAATAATATCAAAGAAGATGGGATGGTAGGTGGTAGTAATTTAATGACAAGGATAGTCTAGGTAACAACTTGAGACTCCTTTACAAAGTTTTGAGGAGAAAATTTTGAGGAAGAAGGATATGAAAAAGAAGAATTTTTGTAAGTAAGAATTTGTGTAGCTTTTTGAAATTATATTGGTTCCCACTCTTTCATTTTTTGGACTTATTTTATGTTTTTCAACATCTTTGTTCTTTTTTGTCTCTTTATCTTGACCCTTTTTAATTTTATGATTTTGAGCTTACATGAAAATTAAAAAAAATGTTGGTTATTTATTTTCTCCCTAAAAAATTCTTCTAATGAACATCAAAACTTATTCTGAACAAGCTCCCACTCATTCACATATTAGTACAAACAACCCTCTACCCAACACCTAGAATGTGAGGTGATTAGGCTCTCATATCAAATGAAAGGAATCAAGGTATGTGAAAATAATCTTACAGGAGAGTATTGTGAAAATTTAATAATCTTTACAATTACAATAAAAGAAACAAATATTTAAAATATACCATAATGAAAGTTTTTACATGGGGAAAACTCTTTCAAGGGAAAAATCTCTCTCCAAAACTAGAACCACTTGTATTAATCAACAAAAACTTACAATCAATAGGCTATATCTATTATATAAGTATAACCAACATGCCATTATATATTAACTCCAACAACATAAAAATACTTACAAATAAACTCACAAAACTCATACTCTAGTTCATCCCAAGCACCTATATATAGGAGATGAACAAACTAGAATTTATCACATGGTTATGGAAAAATATTAAGAAACCCAAAGAAGCACATGGTCAAATATTCAAAGCACACATTCTAATTCCCCCTTGGTCTCGATCCTCATGGCTATTATTAGCATATTCCTTACATGTTGTCATATGTCATAAATAATAATATTTAACCACCCAAGCTTGGGAGCCCCAATTTGTCTTCATTATCCCATTTAAAGATGCTCCATGACATAATGTTGGTAAGTATTCTAATGTAATATCCTCTTACATTCTCTTAAATTCCATAATTATCTATCATAAGTAACTCTCATTTTGATGGCTCAAGATGCTCTTGCACATGTTCCAAGATGTTGATGCATGGCCAAGAGGGCTACCTCAATGTGGGATGCCTACTTCCACATGTAAGGATAAATTTATTAAAGATAAAAATAACACCACATAAAAATGGGACACCTTCCTCATGCGAGTAAAAATAACACTAAATATTAAATAGTAAATTCACACAAAGTATTAAATATTGAACATTATGAATACAAGGTTGAGACACCTTTTCCCAACAATTATGTTTTTATGGTGCATAAGGGGAGGCATCACATGATCAAAAATGTGGGGTTTATATATTATGATTGGGCATAGATAACTCTCAAACATGTCTATCATGGGATCTATCTCTACTCCTTCCATTTTCCCTCACATGCCTATGTCTTGTAGAACCATAGTCTAGTCTATGAGGTATTCTAGTAGTTCTTATCACATTTTTATAAAAATAATAAGTGGTGTACTATTATTGATTCCTTAATTCTACAAAAAATATCTCCATTTTATAAGTACTAACATTTTTCACTTGAGAAGAAGGTAGAGTTGACTTTCCTTTTTATTTCTTTCCATGTGGCCCATTTCTTCCTTATATGCATTGTTTCTTCATGACCTTTAGGATCCCTTGAATATCTCCTTTTTTCCATCCTCAAGATTTTACCTGTTTCTCCCACTAGGTTCAAATGATAGAGCCACAACTCTTAACTAAAGAAGAGGAAGAAAAAAATGCAATAATCAACAAAATAGACTAGGTGTAGTTGTGAACAAGAAAACAACACTATAAAATTTTACCCAATTCAAACTATCCTTGAAAATGGTTCCTTTTGTTCGCTCTTAGAGTTATGGAACTCCAAATACCTAAATAGA